>OY856409.1:424808360-424828360 GCA_963693085.1 Alisma plantago-aquatica
TACATTTTGCAAAAAATAGTCTTGATATGCAAACACACTTGAGTGTATTCGTGCGATCCGTACACTCGAGTGTATTCTAGCCTGACTCTCTCTCTCTCTCTCTCTCTCTCTCTCTCTCTATATATATATATATATATATATATATATATATATATATATATAGAGAGAGAGAGAGAGAGAGAGAGAGTCAGGCTAGAATACACTCGAGTGTACGGATTGCATAATACACTCAAGTGTATTTGCATATCAAGACTATTTTTTGAAAAATGTAAACCGTTGATCTTCACCGTCATACTATAACTAGGCTACATACAAATTTTGAGCCCATTTGGATGAGTGTAAGTCACTCATCCAAGGGCAACAAAATCGACGCACGAAACTAATTTGAAATGCATAATTTTTGCGGTCTTCATAACATGAGCTATACGTATCCAAATGTGCTCAAATTTTATATATATAGGTATATATATATGTATATATATATATATATATATATATATATATAAACTATTAAAGAAAAATACTATTTTTCTTATGACAGAAGAACTCATAAATCATGTTAGATTTATAAAAGAAAAATGTAAAAATTTACCAAGATTAGATCTTCCTTTAGAAAATGACGACTTAATAATAGAAACCGATGCCTCAGAAGAATTTTGGGGAGCAGTCCCTGTGTCCTTATGCACTCTTTTACTTGGTCGGACCTTGTTCTCTTCAAATTCTTTTCTATAATCTGCGTCAATCTCTTTGACGTATTCTGGGGAAGATACCCCAATTTGAATGCAGTGTATTGGACTGAATTTCTTTAATTTTTCCCAGTCCTCCGATGCTGAGAAAAAAGATATTGCCAGAGCAATTAGAGAATTTAAAAACAATAGTCCACTAGTAAAACCTACTAGTGACATTTATATCAAGATTTTCTCAGCATCGGAGGACTGGGAAAAATTAAAGAAATTCAGTCCAATACACTGCATTCAAATTGGGGTATTCAAGATTTTCTCAGCATCGGAGGACTGGAAAAATTAAAGAAATTCAGTCCAATACACTGCATTCAAATTGGGGTATCTTCCCCAGAATACGTCAAAGAGATTGACGCAGATTATAGAAAAGAATTTGAAGAGAACAAGGTCAATAAGGAATTTGTTGAAACTAGAAGGGCATTAGGATTAAAAGTCCTTTGCCAAGTATTGGAAAAATTAATTAATGAAAATCGAAGTTGGCTTCATAAAGCTTTAGATAACACAATTATTCTATCCAATACGAGAAGAACTAATACATCCACAAAAATCAATTTAGAAAGGTTTCTAAAAAGAATAGAAATTAGACAAATCAAATCAAGCGACAGATGTCAGCAGATATTTTGCCAACTCAGAAGACATGAAGGGAAAATATGTCCCGCATGTCAGGATAAGATGGAAAGAGACAGCCATAGCAGCACAAGCCGATAAAAAGCATTCTAGAAAGAAGGCATGTCATCAATGACGTAAGAAGACACTTGCAGGAAGCAAAGAAAGACAAAGAACCCTCCACCGGACAGATGTACATTGGAGAAAGATTTGAAAAAGAAGAACGCTCGCCACCGGACAAGTGTTCGACAACCATGTAAAGAAAAAAAAGAGAAGCATCAATGTAATGCAACCGAGAGAGTCTCTATATAAACTCTCGAGGGATAGTAGTAGGGGCACTCGTGGTTGGAGTGAGTCCCAAAGGGTAGCTATGTATGTAAATTATGTCCTGCAATAAAAGAGCAGAGGCTCGATTTCCTAATTCTATTCCAGATTCCCTTTCAAGTTCTTGAGATGATTCTTGCGTGCTAATTCCACAAGTGTAGGAAACAAGCTCCAGCTTGAGGATCATAATCCTTGTACTATCATAAGATAGGAAAGATAGTGTGTAACCCATTACACCCCCAGTTCTTATATCTTCATCAGTCGAGAGATATCTCTCCCTTATTCAATCCCGGAGGCCATCGTCCAGAAGTCCGACCAAGTAAAAGAGTGCATAAGGACACAGGGACATGAAGGCTATAGGATGATGAGGAGTCTGAGATCCGGAACGTCGAAGTCTAAGGAGTACTTCTCTTAGAAATCGTTAAGAGAAGATCGGCTGACGATTGAAGATAAGAGGAAGCGAGGTGGGCAACACAGGTATACAGATTATCTTGCTATCTATGATACTCAGAGTGTTATCGTCTTCTTTCTGGATGCTAGTTTCTTACACTATAAATTTAATTATGCGAAAACCTCGTAGTATAAGGGAGAAGATATTAAGAATCCAATCTAAAAAATGTAAATGTAATCATTGTAGACAAAATGAAAAAGACAAAATGAAAAAGCTAAGAAAGCATACAACACCCATAAGGGCAGTTCGAGTATGTTTTCAAAGCATGATAACAGAATCAGAAATTTTGTAGCCCATTCTTGACTGATATTCCAAAGGGCTCATGGATTATCATTATAGTTCTTTTCAAATAATGTCTCAATGAAAACGAATTAAGAAGAGAATTTTTAGGAGAAACGTGGAATGTAAATAAAGACACAGAAAAAGAAAAAGAAAAACAGAGATTTATCTTTTTATTATATAACTTAAAACTCTGTGATATGTGCCGAATTGATGAATATATATGTAAATTCCAGGAATATTTTTATAAAATATATGACAGAACGGATAAAGAAAATGTTACCAACAAGAGTTTATTAAATTTATTTTATACCAAGGTACCCGACCCATGGGGATTTAAAGCAATGCAATTATATCCCCAATACATCGGACAAAGAGAAGATACATTAGGAGGACGAATAGAATTTTTAAGAATGAAATTAGAAGAATGGTGTGCAGAAGCCACACTAAGTAGAAAAACAAATAAAGTAGTAAAACAAGGACTTTTTTGTTCCCAATTAACTCATCCAATAACCATAGGATGTGAACCAATGAGGTACAATAGAAGAAACAAATATAAATTCAAGAAAAGGAAACGGTTTGGATTTAAACCTAAACCGAAACAAAAATATTATAGAAGAAAGAAAAATTATAATAAAAAGAAACCAAAAGAATGTAAATGCTTTATATGTCAGGAAATAGGACATTATGCTAATGAATGTCCAAAAAGAGGATCTAAGAAGATTAATCAAAAGCAATTCGAGGAAATTATAGAAGAAGAACTTTCTGAGATCGAAAATATTCAAGAATTTGTCCAAACAACCGATAATGAGCAATCCGATGGATCAATCTATTATTTCTCAGACACAGAATCAGACTGAAGAAGAAATAATAGAAGAGTATTAGGAAGAAGTAGGAAATTTCTTGCAAGAAGTATTAATAGATAGAAAATTATTTAATAGAATAAGAAACACTGAATTAAGAATAGAAAATTCTGATGGATTTAGAACATCAATTTTTTAGAAAATTACCCAAAGAAAACATATTTTTTATTATGGAATAACTAATAGAGAAATGCCTATGCAAATAGAATATACTAGAAATAGAATAAATATACCTTTACTACGAAAGGAAGACTTAATGAGAAAAATGGAAAAAATAAAAGATAAATCTAAAATAGGATGGATTCACATAGGAGCTATTCAAATGATGATTAAAGCAACTTTTAGAGAAGGAATAGATTCACCTATAAATATTGTATTAATGGATAATAGAATTAATGATAGAAGAGATGCTACATTAGGAATATTACAGGGAAATCTTAGTCATCAGAAACTAATCTTTAATATTTATCCAAAGATAAGTGTAAATATTAGAGATAATAATATAAATAGAACCCTAAGTTTAATATAGGATTTTCAAAGAACAGAATTTATGAAAAAAGGATCCATTCCTTATTCGATAACATATATAATAAGCTATGCTCTTAGTAATACACATCACTCTGAAAAATTTGAAGATAAAGATATTATAATGCTTCCTAATATATTTAAAGACATAGGAAAAATTACTAAGCCAGATATAATATCAGAAATAGAAATACCAGAAAATATAAACATAGATGTTTCAGAAAAACCCCTAGTAACAGATAATAAAATCGCAGCAAACGTGGTGATTATATTACAAATAAAAAACAACCAATAACAGGGAGAATCATTGCACAACTCAATATACAAGATATTGAGACATTATTTGAAAAGAACTATAATGATAATCCATTAGCCCTTTGGAATATCAGTCAAGAATGGGCTACAATTGAACTAATTGATGAAATACTCAAACTGCCCTTATGGGTGTTGTATGCTTTCTTAGCTTTTTCATTTTGTCTACAATGATTACATTTACATTTTTTAGATTGGATTCTTAATATCTTCTCCCTTATACTACGAGATTTTCAGGAAATTTCTTGCAAGAAGTATTAATAGATAAAAAATTATTTAATAGAATAAGAAACACTGAATTAAGATTAGAAAATTTTAATGGATTTAGAACATCAATTTTTGAGAAAATTACCCAAAGAAAACATATTTTTTATTATGGAATAACTAATAGAGAAATACCTATGCAAATAGAATATACTAGAAATAGAATAAATATACCTTTACTACGAAAGGAAGACTTAATGAGAAAAATGGAAAAAATAAAAGATAAATCTAAAATAGGATGGATTCACATAGGAGCTATTCAAATGATGATTAAAGCAACTTTTAGAGAAGGAATAGATTCACCTATAAATATTGTATTAATGGATAATAGAATTAATGATAGAAGAGATGCTACATTAGGAATATTACAGGGAAATCTTAGTCATCAGAAACTAATCTTTAATATTTATCCAAAGATAAGTGTGATAGAAAATTATTTAATAGAATAAGAAACACTGAATTAAGATTAGAAAATTCTGATGGATTTAGAACATAAATTTTTGAGAAACATCACAACTAATACAAAAATAAAAAAGCCCTCATTCTAGTCCAGCATTCATGGTAAGAAACCATGCAGAAATAAAAAGAGGAAAAGCTAGAATGGTAGTAAATTATAAGCAAATAAATCAATATACCAAATTTGATGGATATTTTCTTCCACATAAAGAAACCTTAATAAATATGACAAGAGGAAAAAATATTTATTCAAAATTTGACTGTAAATCGGGATTTTACCAAATATGATTAGATGAAAAAAGTATACCATTAACAGCATTTAGTACTCCACAAGGACATTATGAATGGACGGTAATGCCCTTTGGATTAAAAAATGCTCCGCAGATATATCAAAGAAGAATGGACAAAGTATTTGAACCATATAATTCTTTTTGTCTAGTATATGTTGATGACATTTTAATAGCCAGTAAAAATGAGGAAGAACATTATAAACATTTACAAATATTTTCCCTTCTTTGTCAAAAAGCAAGAATAGTATTATCTAAGAAGAAAACTGAAATTTGTAAATCTAAGATAGAATTCCTAGGATTAAAAATGGACTCAAGTGGAATAGAATTACAGGAACATATTGTAGAAAAAATTGTTACGTTTCCAGATAAATAAGAAGACAAAAAACAATTACAAAGATTTTTAGGATGTTTAAATTATGCTGAACAATTCATAGAAAATTTGGCAAAATTAAGGAATCCCTTACAAAAACTATTAAAGAAAAATACTATTTTTCTTATGACAGAAGAACTCATAAATCATGTTAGACTGTCTAATTCTTCTGATGTTTCTAATTCTTGTAATTGGGTACAGAATTCCTCAATATCAATAGGATTATATCTCATGGGTTTTACTCTAATTATTTTATTTTCATCAATTAGTTCGATTGTAGCCCATTCTTGACTGATATTCCAAAGGGCTAATGGATTATCATTATAGTTCTTTTCAAATAATGTCTCAATATATTGTATATTGAGTTGTGTTATTCCTAATGTAGCATCTCTTCTATCATTAATTCTATTATCCATTAAAACAATATCTATAGGTGAATCTATTCCTTCTCTAAAAGTTGCTTTAATCATCATTTGAATAGCTCCTATGTGAATCCATCTAATTTATCTGGAAACTTAACAATTTTTTCTACAATATGTTCCTGTAATTCTATTCCACTTGAGACCATTTTTAATCCTAGGAATTCTATCTTAGATTTACAAATTTCAGTTTTCTTCTTAGATAATACTATTCCTGCTTTTTGACAAAGAAGGGAAAATATTTGTAAATGTTTATAATGTTCTTCCTCATTTTTACTGGCTATTAAAATGTCATCAACATATACTAGACAAAAAGAATTATATGGTTCAAATACTTTGTCCATTCTTCTTTGATATATCTGCGGAGCATTTTTTAATCCAAAGGGCATTACCGTCCATTCATAATGTCCTTGTGGAGTACTAAATGTTGTTAATGGTATACTTTTTTCATCTAATCGTATTTGGTAAAATCCCGATTTACAGTCAAATTTTGAATAAATATTTTTTCCTCTTGTCATATTTATTAAGGTTTCTTTATGTGGAAGAAAATATCCATCAAATTTGGTTCTAGAATGCTTTTTATCGGCTTGTGCTGCTATGGCTGTCTCTTTCCATCTTATCCTGACATGCGGGACATATTTTCCCTTCATGTCTTCTGAGTTGGCAAAATATCTGCTGACATCTGTCGCTTGATTTGATTTGTCCGGTTTCTATTCTTTTTAGAAACCTTTCTAAATTGATTTTTGTGGATGTATTAGTTCTTCTCGTATTGGATAGAATAATTGTGTTATCTGAAGCTTTATGAAGCCAACTTCGATTTTCATTAATTAATTTTTCCAATACTTGGCAAAGGACTTTTATAATCCTAATGCCCTTCTAGTTTCAACAAATTCCTTATTGACCTTGTTCTCTTCAAATTCTTTTCTATAATCTGCGTCAATCTCTTTGACGTATTCTGGGGAAGATACCCCAATTTGAATGCAGTGTATTGGACTGAATTGGCCTGATGTGTAATTTCATATTCTTGTCCGTCAAAATTCGTATATGCATAAGGTGATCCTATGGGTATTTTTTCTAAATAGGGTATCATTCCTTGTTGAATAAATGAAGCTCCTGCCCCTGAATCTATTAATATTGTAGTCATATTCCATTCTTGTCCATTGAAATATTTTCCATATAATTTATAATTTCTAGCATTTCTATTATCTGCTAAAATTCTTAAACTTGTCGTTCTTGGAAAATTTCTTAATATTGGTCGTAATCTTCCATTATATCTATCCATGCTGGTGATTATATTACAAATAAAAAACAACCAATAACAGGGAGAATCATTGCACAACTCAATATACAAGATATTGAGACATTATTTGAAAAGAACTATAATGATAATCCATTAGCCCTTTGGAATATCAGTCAAGAATGGGCTACAATCGAACTAATTGATGAAAATAAAATTATTCAATATTAACTTCAAATTCCATATCTAAAGCTTCGTATATGTTATTATCTTCTAAATCGTTAAATTCATTCTTCAAAATTTTATCTTTGAGTTCTGAATCGTTACATGGCTCTGATACCACTTCTTTGTTGCAGAAATTTCTGATTCTGTTATCATGCTTTGAAAACATACTCGAACTGCCCTTATGGGTGTTGTATGCTTTCTTAGCTTTTTCATTTTGTCTACAATGATTACATTTACATTTATATATATATATACGTATATATATATATATATAAAATTTGAGCACATTTGGATATATATATCTCATGTTATGAAGACCGCAAAAACTATGCATTTCAAATTAGTTTCACGCGTTGATTTTGTTGCCCTTGGATGAGTGACTTACACTCATCCAAATGGGTTAAAAATTTGTATGTAGCCTAGTTGTAGTATGACGGTGAAGATCAACGGTTTACATTTTCCAAAAAATAGTCTTGATATGCAAACACATTTGAGTGTATTCGTGTGATACGTACACTCGAGTGTATTCTAGCCTGACTATATATATATATATATATATATATATATATATATATATATATATATATACATACATATTTATATTTATATATATATATATGTATATATATATATATATATCTATATATATATCTATATATATATGTATATACATATACGTATATATATATATATATATATATATGTATATGTATATATATATATATATAGTCAGGCTAGAATATACTTGAGTGTATCTAGAGTAGAATACAATCAAGTAGTTTTTAATGATGGATTATTGTTTTTGAAAATCTAAACCGTTGATCTTCTTAAACATCTCGTGAACAACTCATATGCAAAATTTGAGCACATTTGGATATGTATAGTGGTGCGATTCCGCTAGAGGTGCAACACACTAGCCGATTTGACCCGACTAGATGCGCCCCACGAGGTCGGAACACACGGGATAAGGGATTTTGCTTTCGAAATTTATAAACCTAACTAAGACACCTACTTCTACTAAAACAACTACACCCGCAAGCGCGCGGGGTCGTGTCGTAGTATAGGAAGGTGGCAAGTATAGGGTCGATCCACAGGGAAAAGAGGGGGCACTAGAGCTAGGTTAGTTTGGCTAGGTTCCTACTGCAGAGACTAGGGTTAAGGGTTTGAAGGTGGTTTGATTGTTAAACTACGTGAGCAAGAAAGCAATTAAAGGTGAGAATGAAATCTAAGTTAACCCTAGGTTAGATTAAGACTAAGCAAGCAAGGAAAGACTAAGCTAGGTATGAAAAGTCAAGTTACACTAAGGCAACCAAGAGAGAAGAAAAAGAGTTAAGATAGCATGAACAAGGCAAGAGCAAGGAAAGAAGCTAACTAAGCAAGAAAAGAACTAATTAAGCTAAGCAAGCACAAAACTAGGGTTTTAAGCAATAAAGAGATGTGTGGGCTGTTTAGGGGTATGAACTTATCACTTAAGTTGGGAGGTGACATGTGAACATTATGATTCCATTTAGATTATCCAAACCAAACAACAAGTTAGAGTCTAATGGATTAACCTAAGCTACTAACTACCCATGGATATGCTAGGTTGTGTATAGGGGAACTAGTCCCTAACACTCCCTACTACCCTTACGAGGCTCAATTGGGTTAGGGATTAGGTTCAATCCAATTAGAGTCTAATCAAGTATAGGTTTCTAGATTAGACATTCCTAGTGCAATTAGGGGCCGAGGGTAGTAATTGGGGGGGGGGGGGAATTAGGGTTTTGGACCCCAATTCCCCCACATTCTAGCCTTGAGAAAGCACCATGCTAATTTCACTAGAATTATCTAATCTATCTACTTAGATCTCTCACTTAGGTTTAGGGAGATTGATTAAGATGTAGGAAGATGGGTGGCAACCTAGGGATCCAAGAATTGGACCTAGGGGCAAATCCCAAAATTCACACATATAAGCAATTTGCCTAAATTCCTAGGTGATTTCACACACAAACCAACAAGTAATCCATGGAGAAAGAGATGCAAATAGAATATAATCATTAACAAATGAAATTACAAAGTTTACATGTCATTTTCCCCCAACATGGTATCAATGTAACATATTTTCCCCCAAACAGCCCACCCAAGGGGCCTAGCTACTCATAACAAAGCAAAATACAAAAAGAGAGGAGAAAGAGGTAGAAGAAGCCATGGAGCTCGGTGTAGATGAAGAAGTCCTCCTCTCCAGCAGCTGCAGGGACGTCCTCCTTCTTCTCCTTGGATGAAATGGTGTGGAATGATGGAGGGAAGTGGATGGAAGGCTTAGATATGGGGGGTTATGTGGTGGAAATGGTGAAATGGGGGGGGGGGATTTGAGGTGGATATGGAGTGGAATGGAGTGTATGGTGATTTGGGGAGCTAGGAGGCGGTGGAAGGTAGCCAACCTTGTGCCCCAGCCGCCACCTAGATATATATAGGTGTGGGGGAAGCACTAGGTTAAGTTAGGGGCAAAATGGGGAAAGCAGTGAAAAAGTGGCTGGATTCTATGAGTAGCACGGCCGTGGTGGGGTACCACGGCCGTGGTGGCTGTGGTGTGCCACGGCCGTGGTGGCTGGCACGGCCGTGGTGGGCCTGGTTGATGTGGTCGTGGTACTGCTGCACGGCCGTTTTGCTCTGGTGTGCCACGACCGTTTTGTGGTGCACGACCGTGGTGTCTGTCACTGGCACAGTCGTTTTGTTCCACCACGGTCGTGCTGCCTTCTGCTTGATTTGGAAGTTGAACATGTCGATTTCTAAGTGACCTAGCACGGCCGTTTTGTTGTACCACGGCCGTGATGAGTCCTGGGGCAGCACTTTGACTTGGATCTTTGGATTTTCTTGGACATCTTTGCTTCAAATTATCTTTGGCCACTAGGGGTAGGTCGAGGGAGCATCGGACTTCACTTTGGGCCTCTCCAAGTACAGAGGAACCCTAGGATCACCCCTTCTCTCTCTCTTCCATCAAGTGTGGTCCAAAAGCCTGAAAAACATGTAAAAAATGTCCATAAGTGCATTTTATACAAATAAGCATATTAGGGGGAATGACATGCAATCTAACAGGTATAGATGTGATCGAAGAGCAAAATAACACAATATGAAGCCCTAAAATAGGGCTGCATCACCACCCCAAACTTGAAACATACTTGTCCTCAAGTATGCTCCAACTCAATCTCTCTACACACTTTCACAAAAAAAAATGACAAATGCAATATAAAAGATGATTGTTGCTGAATGGGATCAATGATTAATAAGTACATGCATTTCACCTCTCTCCTCTCCTTCATTCACAATTCAATCATGAAAAGAGCACAAAGCATCTGAACTTCAAATATAGCGCATAGAATACACAAGTTATCCATATTTCTTCCATTTAGTTCCGGGTAAACCGTTTCATAGTGGCGTTAATCAAGAATGAATAGGAGTGTTGTTTCACATTCATGCATTCAGTCTTATATCTCAAATCACACCAAATGACCCACGTGGCTGCGGAAAAGGGTAAAAAGAGCTAAGTTTGATGTTTCTTAGCTCAATAGGTATGAAAGTGGAAGAAAGGGTTGCGGTAAGATTTTTGGAGTGTTTTTACACACTCATCTTTTCTTTATTTGAATGCTCTTAAACAGGAGCATCCTTTTATTTTCTTTTTGTATTTTGCATTTTTTTTCTTTCCCTTGGTGTAGATAGGGCATATGGTGGATAGAGTGAAGTGGGGAGATAGAGATGTGGCCACCCCAAACTTTTGGAGGTGGCCACGGCTAATATGTGCACTTTGGCATCTTTTTATGAGGCGGAGGGGTATGAAGATGGTGGGAGAATAGTCGGGTCAAAGAGGGGTCATTGGTATGATTTTCCACATAAGACATCCTGCATGATAATTAATCCAACACTTCATCCAAGATATCACACCACATGACTGAACAAAATGAAATTGATATATCAAACAGGCAATTCCACAAACACTAAGCGTTCAAAGCTTGCTCAATTTCACAATTCAACCAATTCAATCACAATCCTAAGAGAGGTGATGCACATGTAAAAAGTCAAACATTGATACTACTTAGCAAAAAACAATGGTGATTCACTTGCATTTGTCAAAGGTCAACATTTTAGTTCAAAATAGTAGAGATTGGGTCAAAACACAATTTTTAGACAAGAAGTTCCAAATTTGGGCAAAATTGGCCAAAATGGTGTCAATTTGCTTTCGATCACATCTAAGCCTAAATTATTGAACTTAGAGCAGCAAACGAGCAAATCCTAACTAAAACATGCAAAAATTACCAAAAATCTACATGATATGCAATGCATGGAAAAAGAGAAATTTTTTTGAAAATTACGCAAAAATGGCAGGAAAGTAAACGACATGGCATGCAGGTATGCAAAGCAGTAAAATTCTACTAGAAATGTATGAACAACATCTCAATTGTGGAAAAATGACATTTCTAAAAGAAAAAAGAATTCAATATGTTCACATTTGGTCATTGATGTTCTTCACTTTTTCACACAAAAAATAAGGATTCCCTACTTATTTTCAAACTCGGCTTTGAAAAGGCTTCTGATAATGTCAATTGGTCTTTCTAATGCTTTGATGAAAGGCTACAATTTCTTAGACAACTAGAACAATTGGATATATCAACACATCATTTCATGTTGTTCACCTATGAAAATATGTGATCACCTTTTTTTATAAGTCATGTCCCTCTACCCACCCTTATTGAAAACAACTTAATTTTTCTCATCAATGTCTTTATGTTCAAAAGAAAAACACATGATACTTTTGGTCAATTTATCTGCTAATTGCAATACTAACTCTCTATACGGTTGGAATGTTAAATCTAAACTTACATCAAAATTGTATGTCCAACAAGGCTATAATCACTATTATGAAAAACATGGAATCCACCAGGTTCAATTTTGTCAAAAAAATATTATAGGAAAGAGCCCCCCCCAGGAATTTACCAAAACATTATAAATTATATTCTCTTATCTTATAGGTATTATATGGACCTACTTGTCTTGACCCATTAGGGTTATGTTTAGCTTCCTTGTACAACCTTCTTTCACTATATACTTGTGTCGTCTCTCAATAGTAAATTAGAACACATTTCTTATCTTTCCACATGGTACCAGAGCATTAATCCTAACACTAGGGAGAAAAGGATAGAGCCTCTGCCTATAGAAGGCCATTGTCTCTTCTGTGTTAGATGTCCATTAGGAATCATCCTATCCTTCATGGTTATCCCCATCCCTCTTCCTTCTTCATTTATAATTCCCTACCTTATACTCTACATCCTATCCAACTCCAATGTTTATATACCTACCCTGAGTCCTATCTGTATAGTCTTATATTCCCTACATCCTCCCTATCTAGTGATCCTCCCTACCCATTTTTCATTGTGCTTTGTGTTTCTGTAATACCCCTAACCTAGCTTTATGGTTAAACATGCTTTCATAATCTAATTAGGTTCCTAAAATCTTAATCAAACCCTAAGTTATGCTTTATATCATGTGACAAAGCTAAGTTTCAAGTTTGGTCCAGTTTGGACATTGTTTGATTAAGTTTTGCAATTTATATGCATTTATAGACTTTTATGCAATTTTTACATATCCAGGATATTATTTTTAATTTTCACATGAATTTTGTGCTATATAAATGTTCTTAACATATTTGATATATTTTCATCAACACCTAGATGCACCATCAAATGTGATGTGTTTAACTAAGGGTTGAGGACCTAGGGTTTCTCACCTAAGTTTTAATCACTTTTGATGCACTTTAGAAAATTGATCATAGGCAGTCAATTGGTCGAGTTACAATCTCGACCGATCCACTGGATTAATTCTCTAAAGAGTGCATCGGTTGAGTTGTGCACTCACAGAACTCGACTTATGGGGTTACTGACCAAACACAACTTTCATTGGTCAGTCGATTTTTCTCAGGATAAACTCGACCGATGGTTTGAAATTTGGGTTTGTCCTTTACCCAATCGGTCGAGTTACCTTTATTGAAACTCGAATGAATACACTGTACAAAAATTGTAGAAAAAGTGATTGTGACAGTTGGTGACTTATTGGGATGAAAATAGATTCATTGACTTGGGAAAAAATGGCTATAATTCGATCCTAAGTGTTCCCCAACTCAAAGGGGCACCCTCACAAGCAAAAGAAATGAAAAACAACAAACAAAAAGTAAAATAGCAGATGAGATGCAAAAATGAGTGAAAGAAGAATGAGGGCATACCGCCCTACCACCCCAAACTTTTGAACCATGCTGTCCTCAGCATGACACTAAAGTCTAGGGTGATAGGGTAGATGATCACTGCGGAGGTGGTGGAGGTGCTCCTCCCTGTCTGTAGTAGGCGCCCCACTAGTCTGACTGTGGAGGCAGATAGCTGTCCTGAAAAGCTGATAAAGAACTCCACCAGTCTTCACCCCACTGTGGGTTCCTCTGGGCCTGGGCATTGTGAAACTGATAAAGGTGGTTGACCTGGTAATGCATATGCTGGTGGTCCAACCACATGGCATCATGTGTCCTATGAAAGCCCTCCTGTGCCTGTAAAATCCTATCCTGCGTCCCCTGAATGCCCTCTAGCTGTGCATGGATGGTACCCATATCATATGCATTCACTGAAGGTTGTTGTGGCTCTGACGCTCCAATTCTTTCTTCTCATAGCCTCACCCATCTTGCCGCTCTCTCCTCTGCCGTCCGCCTCTGCTCTTCCGCCTGTGAAGGCTCTCCTAGACTCCCTGCAAACCTCACCTCAGGGATTTCCTCTCCTTTGGGGTTCTCCTCCTCGTACCTCCTCAACTTTTCCAGAAAATATGGCGATGGTGCAAACTATGCCATGAGGGGAGGAGTATGGTAAGGCAACTCCAATGTGACTCCTGGGTAGGGTGGGTTGATTTGGTACACGATCTTCTGATCCATAATGGTAATCATGGATGAGCGAGCCAGGCAGTGCAAATCAACCAACTTGCCACCCTCGGCCTTTGTATATCCTGTCATGTCATGCCCCAAGGTCATGGCAATAGATGTTACAATCCCTCCCATTACAAAAGGATTTGTGCTCTTGGACGGGATTGTCCTCATGTGATCAATCAATAATGCCCCCAGGTTCACATGTCTCTCCTTTGCCATCCAACCAAGCACAAAAAGATCTTTGTTGGTGCAGCTGCCTTGATTTTCATACCTGCCAAAGATGGTGTTTGCCAACACCTTCTGAACATAGCGTAGAAATGGGCTATGAGTACCACTTGTCTTTGATTTCCCTTCTATAAAAGTACTTTGGCCGGTGAAACACTTCCACATGGCTTTATACGTAGAACTAGAGTCATTTTCTATCCTCCCTCCATCCAGGAGGGCAGCCATCTCTCCACTTGGGGCAAAAATCTGATTTAACATCTCTGAGGTTATCTTCCACCTCTTGTCCCCAATCGTTACCTTAATTGCATTCTCGCCATCATTGGTTGCTTTCTCTAGTGTGGCGAAGAACAGCTGCGTCAGCTCAATGTATGTCTCCTGCTGCAGTGTCAGTATTTCATAAAGCCCCAATTTTTCCATCAATTCTTGAAAACAGACAAAGAACCCCATTGCCTCCATTGACGCCTGGAATGCATATCGAGTAGCTAACACTTTGCGTGTTAGGCACCCAGGGTGCTTGGGCTCCTTTACCCTGTCTGTGGTAACCTCTGGCTGTGAAAGCGGGCGCTGTGGTGGCCTTGGTTGCTGCTCAACTTCAGGCATCTCAGTATCATCTTCATCATGTAAAACGAGGCGTCGACGTGGTTGTCGTTGTGGCTCGGGTTGCGGCTGCGCCGCGGAGGAGACGGATGGTCGTGCGGCCGAAACTGACGGCCGCGCAGCTGAGGCGGAAGGTCTCTCAGATGAGACGGAGTGTCGGGAGGTAGATGGCGGTGGCTGCGACGAAGATGGTGCCCCCCACTGTGGCTGTACGGAGGCTTCTTCAGCAATAGACTCCACCATGGCATCCAATTCTGCCTCTGTCAACTGGGGGTGGCTGTTTCTTGGCTTCCTTTGGTAGGGGATGACACCCCTAGTCTTCTCTACTGCCTTCCTCGCAAACTTCTTCATTCTTGCTCGAAAACTGAAGTAGAATTAGAAAATTTCGGATTTCTCCGAAGAACGGGGCTGTTGGGGCGGAATGGAGAGAAAGTGGTGCGTTTGTGGATGGAAATGGGTGGGATCTGGAGATTACGGTAGTGGAAATGGTACGGGAGTGATTGGGAATGGTTTGGGGGGATTTGGTGAGGATTCGATGGCTGGAGGAGGCGGGCGGAGTGTTGCACGGGCGCTAGGGCGCGGAGCACGGCCGTTCTATTCTTCGGAGAAATGAGCAAGTGAAAAGAAGTTTTGCAAAAATTGACTTAAATCTACTGGAATCGGCCTGCTGCACGGCCGTGCTGCGCGGCACGGCCGTGGTGGCTTCTTGTACCACTGCCGTGCTGCCTTGCACGGCCTTGTTGCCCTGGTTCAAAACTTAGTCAATTTTCCCAAGTTTCTGATCATATCCTTGTTGAAAGTGAGTGCACCACCACGGCCGTGTTGATGTACCACAGCCGTGTTGGGCACTGTAACAGCAGTAGGAGACTTGAATCTTGTTTAAATCATCAAAAATGGATCTCAAGTTGATATTCTGTTGATGCGTTGTCAACCTTTCATCTATTCTTCTTCGTTTCACTCTGTTCTCTCCTGCACATATCACAACTATACAAAAACTATCAAATACGAGTGTGTGTGTGTGTTCTTTCTTGGAAAAAAGTAAAAACAAAGAAAAAGTATCAAAAATGCAGTTCGGGTCAGAAATTCCCAAACCTAGGTGGGTTGCCTCCCACAAGCACTGAGTTTCTTGCCTTCAACTAGGTTTTTTGGTGATTCTTCAAAATTCATCCATTTGGCATTCTCATGTGTTCATTCTTACAAAACATGCATCCTTCCTTTGCAATAAATATGTTTTACTCATCCCTTTGATCCCAGTAATCATCATTAACTTCTTCACCCTGATGTCCTTCTCTCAATTGCCCATTTGGACTTGTGAAGTGATCATGTCCAATATCCCTATCTCGGACTCGCCGGGTTGGGGTCCTGTACATGTTGATGTTGATCTTCATGTCCATAAATGAGACTGCCATGGTGCCACTGCGTACATGAATGTCGGCATCAGCTGTAATTAAGAACGGCCTCCCCAAGATGATGGGAATCTTCCTATCCTTCAGCTCCATATCAAGTACGATGAAATCTGCTGGGAACACCGCGCCTTTTTCCTTGTCTATCATTACTAAGACATCATCCACTCTACCTCTAGGCACTTTTATGGGTCTATCTGCCAACTGGAGAGTGCAATGTGCCGGCTTCAACTTGCCTAAGCCCAGCTCAACATAGACATGATATGGCATCAAATTCACACTAGATCCCAAATCAAGCAAGGACCTATCTATGCGATGTCCCCCTATGTAACTAGGTATGAGTGGGGCTCCTGGGTCCTTTCGCTTTACGGGGAGTGAGTGTTGTATGATGGAGCTCACTTGTTCATTCTGTCTCACCTTCTTTGGGATCCTCCCCATTGACCTTCTTTTCACAGTGCATAGGTTCTTGAGGAACTTGGCATATGATGGGATTTGCTTGATAGCATCCAAGAGTGGAATGTTCACCTTTACCTGATGAATCACCTCAAGAATGTCAACATTGTGCTTTTGCCTCCTTTTCAATTCTGGTGGCTCATCTAGTGCTTCTACAACTGGAGGATCACTAGCTTTTGGTGCACTTACATGAACATGAGGCGAAACACTAGGGACGGTAGGACCTGCACAAGGGATATGTGATGGATCACATGGAATCCCAAACTCAACATGCGGTATCACAACATCATCTTCAGCAATATCAATCACAGTATCACCACTTGGCTGCCTTTGCTTTGCTTTATCAACCATTCCTTGACTTGCGGGCTGCTCAAGAGTTTTTCCACTCCTTAGAACTGTCACGACACTACCTTGCTCATGGTGGAGAGGGGGAGCATGTTGTGGCTGTGGAGGAGGTGGAGGTGATACTTGGGGTTGAAATTGAGGTGGAGAAGGGAATTGAGGGGGGTGAGAGAATTGGGGTTGGAAAGTGAAGTTTTGGGAGATTCGAGGTAAGGGAGGTGGTGGAGGGGTGTAAGGCTGGGGGTAGCCCTGGAATGAGTGAATGGGGTGCACTTGCATGGGGGGTGGACTGTAGAAAACTTGTGAAGATGGCATGGGTCCACTTGCTTCATGGTGGCTCACGATGGGTCTTGAAGACAATTTTTCCTCTTGGAGAGCGATGATAGAAGATAGTTGCTCTATTCTCTCTTCTAACCTTGCAACATCCTTTTGAACATCATCAAACACTCTCAATCTAGAAAGAACCTCTTCCTCAAACCTTGAGCTGTATGTGGGACTTTATGGTTCCTGATAGCTATAGGAGTGAGGTGTCTTCTTTTCTTCCCCATAGAACTCTATAGAATTGACCGGGTGGCAAGGAGCATTTGTCACTTTGTTCTTCATGAAGTTCACCATGTCACCAAGAATCTTCATCACTTGCGGGCTTGAGTCATCATGAGTAGGGGGTGTCACAGCAAAGGCATACCCTCTTTCATTCATCATGCTAGAAGCTCGAATTCTTGATGCTTCAGCCAACTTCTCAAACAAAGGCCATATCTCCTCAGGTGGCCTAGCCATGAAAACTCCTCCATAAGAAGAGTACATTGTGTCTTGATCCTTTAGAGACAAACCAGAGTAGAATGATTGAACTAGCTGCCACAAAGGGATCTCATGGTGAGGGCACTCTCTCAACAGCTTCTTGAATCTCTCCCATGCATCATGAAATTGCTCACTGTCCATTTGGCTAAAACTTGTCACGGAACGCCGCATTTGTGTCAACCTTGCAATAGAGTAGAACTGTCTCAAGAAATCATTCTTCATTGTTTCCCAACTCATAATGTCCTTCCTTGAGTCATACCAGTCTTTAGCTCTATCTTTGAGGGAGAAGGAGAACAAGGTCAATCGAATTGTATCATCACTAGCCGTCGACATCCTGAAGGTGGAGCATACTTCAAGAAAGGAGTCCACGTTATTGTAGGGGTTCTCACTCTCTGAGCCGTAGAAGATGGGCAGGAGCCCAAGAAGACCTGGAGGAATAGAGAATTGCTCCCCTGGCATTTGATCAATCCTGCTAGCAATTGGCGATTTGTAGTTGCTAGGCATGAAGTAATCTTGAAGCGGCTTGTGAGGTACATTTTGGTCTTCCATTTTGTTTCCTCCCGAATGGCTTTTCACATGCACAAAGCACAACCAAACAAAAGAAAACAAGTTAGTACACCAATATACACAAGAAATGCAAAGAAAAATGAATAAAGAATAGAAATGATGAGGGCAGTAGGAAAAGTCAAAGCAAAACTAACTAGCTAGGCCGAGCGCCTCTAGTCCCCAGCAACGGCGCCAGAAAGCTTGGTGCGATTCCGCTAGTGGTGCTAACACACTACTCGATTGAATAGATGCACCCCACGAGATCGGAATGCACGGTGGATGGGGGTTTGCTTTCAATATTTATAAGACCTAAACTAGCTACCTACGTCTACTAAAACACTACACCTGCAAGCGCACAGGGTCGTGTCGTAGTATAGGAAGGCGGCAAGTATAGGGTCGATGCACAGGGAAAAGAGGGGGCGCTAGAGCTAGGTTAGTTTGGCTAGGTTCCTACTGCGGAGACTAGGGTTAAGGGTTTGAAGGTGGTTTGATTGTTAAACTACGTGAGCAAGAAAGCAATTAAAGGCGAGAATGAAATCTAAGTTAACCCTAGGTAAGATTAAGACTAAGCAAGCAAGGAAAGACTAAGCTAGGAATGAAAAGGGCAATTTACACTAAGGCAAGCAAGAGAGAAGAAAAAGAGCTAAGCTAGCATGAACAAGGCAAGAGCAAGGAAAGAAGCTAACTAAGCAAGAAAAGAACTAATTAAGCTAAGAAAGCACAAAATTAGGGTTTTAAGCAGTAAAGAGATGTGTGGGTTGTTTAGGGGTATGAACTTATCACTTAAGTTGGGGGTGACATATGAACATTATGATTCCATTTAGATTATCCAAACCAAACAACAAGTTAGAGTCTAATGGATTAACCTAAGCTACTAACTGGCCATGGATATGCTAGGTTGTGTATAGGGGAACTAGTCCCTAACACCCCCTACTACCCTTACGAGGCTCAATTGGGTTAGAGGTTAGGTTTAATTCAATTAGAGTCTAATCGAGTCTAGGTTTCTAGATTAGGCATTCCTAGGGCAATTAGGGGCCGAGGGTAGTAATGGGGGGTGAAATTAGGGTTTTGGACCCCAATTCCCCCACATTCTAGCCTTGAGAAGGCTCCATACTAATTGCACTAGAATTATCCAATCTAGCTACTTAGATCTCTCACTTAGGTTTAGGGAGATTGATTAGGATGTAGGAAGATGGGAGGAAACCTAGGGATCTAAGAATTGGACCTAGGGGAAAATCCCAAAATTCACACATATAACCAATTTGCCTAAATTCCTAAGTGATTTCACACACAAACCAACAAGCAATCCATGGAGAATGAGATGCAAATAGAACATAATCATTAAAAAAT